>CAUYRB010073816.1:0-13745 GCA_963574695.1 Propithecus perrieri | reverse complement strand
GGGACTACAGGCATGCGCCACCATGCCCAGCTAATTTTTTCTATGTATTTTTAGTTGTCCAATTAATTTCTTTCTATTTTTAGTAGAGACGGGGTCTCGCTCTTGCTCAGGCTGGTTTCGAATTCCTGAGCTCAAACAATCTACCCGCCTTGGCCTCCCAGAGAGCTAGGATTACAGGCGTGAGCCACCGCGCCCGGCCAATTTTTTATAATTTTTGATAACTTTGTTCTTCCTAGATTTTTTTTATTCCCTAAGCTACCCAGACTGAATTCATTTTTTTCTATACTACCTATGAATTTAGTTTTTCAACAAATGGATTTATCCTGAAAACATAGTATGTTTAATTTACATAATGAACTACTGAATTCCTAAAACACTTACGGTTCATTCCGCCTTTCCCAAGCTTTATAAATCCATTCTGGCTTCATAATTGGAGTACCTAGGCTCACAGCAACCTAAAAATATAAACATTAATTACATTGAATTTCTCCTTAAATAACTGCATTCAAGGAAGGTCTAAACAATTACATACTTTTACACAGATCACCGTTCATCTGCTTTGCAACAAAATATAAATGAAAATGGGAAAAAACTGTCTTTCAATCACATAACTTAGGTCAAAATAACTTAAAAACAAATTCCACAATGTCCAAACTGTTTCCTTATTTTAAATAAATATATCTCTGAGTTGATTAAGTTCATCTTTATTAAATTTCTATTTCTCCTTTCTTCACATTTGCTTCCTTGAAGTACTGACCCCCAAGATGGCACCGCAGAAGAAAACAACTGATTAAGTCACTAAAACCTCAGCTATGAGTTGAAAAGTTTAAGGAAAATTCAAGAGTACTCTAAAATTACCATTTGCTTCATAAATACGCCAAGCAAGGGTGAGACCAAATGACAAACTCTTGCTTAAATATTCAACTAACAATCTTAAACTAAGATTTCAATCCTAATAAAAGTATTTTCTCCTGTTCTTTTATAATTAAGAAGTTAAATCTTAGAACCATTTTATAACAACAGAGCTGTTTTTATAATGACCACTTAGATTTTGCTAGTGGGCACCCGGGGAAAAAAAATAAAAATTAAAAAAAAAATAAAGACCACTTAGACAAGAGTGAAATATCTGCTCTCAAACTTCATACCATGTTATTCATCTACCAACCCCCACAATCCTACTCATCTTTCAATGCCTACCTCAAGTTCTATTGCTTTCTTAAAACTTAACCACTCTTATGAGTTAATATTTTTACTAAATATATTCATAGCAAAAATTGAATTTTTGATCTTCAATAAATTGCAGGAGAAATAGGAGAAGAGTGCTATTATTAAATTCATCCAAAAATAATACTATATTGAAACATACAAAAATACCCAAGTTTACATACCCTAAATTTTTCTCCTTGTGTACAATTTGCCACCAAATGTGTAACTTTTGAATTGAAGTCTTTTCGAATTACTCCGCCCATGTGATGGACCAATGTCACCAATCTGACCTCAAAAGAAAAATTAAGCAACATTGACTTCATGATTAATTTGAATAAAATTTTAAACTATGTTTATCATTCATTTAGCATTTATTAATAGTAAACACTTTCTATTTTTAAGGTGCATACAAGATTTTTGTAGAGATGTTAAATTTTATGTCAAAAAAAAAGCATTGAAAAAAGACTTGTTTGTATGCTAGCATGGGCAAAATTACACGTAGAGATGACCTTAGTAAAGACCATCACACAAAACTAAGTTAATTAAACAACTGGCCTTCATACTACCTAAATTTATTGCTGCTTTTTTAAATACCACACTGCCTAAATATATTGTGTTTTGTTTTTTTTTAACAGTAGGTCATAGCACACCACGATTCTTCCCACAAAATTAGAGTAATACCCATTAGCTCTAACACACAAAATACTGTGAACCAAAGAAAAGAATTTTCTATGAATTTTCTAGGGCAATAAGAATAACTTTGAGGCTGGACTTGTATAACAAAAAAATGCAGTGTATAAACAAAAACTTCAAATAATCAATGTAGCTGATATGACACTTAACAAGACAGTTAAGCAGAACAGAGTTATGAAATTTTTGTGTTAATTCATATCAGTCATCCTAGACAAAACATGTTTCTTTACAAGACTCTTCAGAATTTATTTCTTCACAAAATTTCAACCTTGCTATAGCCATAGTATTTTCTCCTTTAATATCTTTAAAGTAAAACTGTAATACTAAAAAGAAATAAAAAGCCAATTTAAACTTATTTTGCTGGAAAAAATATGCTTTTAATGGAATTTGTGCTATAATACTTACTAGTTCTTCTTTCTTTCGGAATCCAGTAAAGCACAGTACTAGATTCATCATACTTGTACAATACAATGGGCGACATGAAAATGGCAATGGCTGAGGATACAAGAATTTTAAATCTGTGAGCTTTCTTTTTAGTAGAAAATACAACTTTCTCACTCTAAAGATATTTCCCCTCTTGCCAATCAACTTTCCCAATCCACAGATTTATTGGCATTTTTCCTTTTTCTTTTTTTTTTAAAGACAAGATCTCACTCTGTTGCCCTGGTTGGGGTGCACTGGCATGATCATAGTTCACTGCAACCTCAAACTCCTGAGCTCAAGTGATCCTCCTGGCTCAGCCTTCCAAGTAGCTAGGGCTACAGGCACATGCTACCACGCCCACTTAATTCTAAAAATTTTTTTGTAGAGGCAGAGGTCTTGCTATGTTGCTCAGGCTGGTCTTGAACTCCTGACCTCAAACAATCCTCCCGCCTCAGCCTCCCTAAGTGCTAGGATTACAGGCATAAGCCACTGCATCCAGCTAGTGTTTTTAATATGTAACAAAAAAAAGCAAAAAAATGGACTGCAAGCATCACAATAAAAATGATCCCATGATTTTCAAATTAAACTTAACATAATCTAAATATACTTTACTATCAGCAATCTAAACAAAAAAAAATTTATATCTAAACTTTTTGTTTGAAAATATACTGACACATGAAGTATTGTCTATAAGCAAAAATTTCAGATTCCATACACTATTGTAAATGATTCCTATTAATGTTATTAAAATAGGTTAAAGGTATTCTATAATAAGCATTAGTAATTATAACACATATACTTAAACCAAATATGATTCCAATTTTTAAACTAAAAAATGGAGATATTCAGTAAATAATTTACCCAGTGGTTTTATATATATACACATAATATTTATATACACACCAGAAAGACAGAGAATGGTTTAAAAATAATAAAAGAACATATTTGATTCCCGCCATTATGAAAGATTTTTTCCATAATTTTGATCTCTGAAAAGTTTATTTGCTTTTTGAGAGCAATACTTCTGAATCAAAACATTAGAGAATTAAAGAGAATTAAAGGTTATCATAAGCTTATTACTAGAATCTATAACAAGAGAAGCACAATGACCTAAGCAATTTTAAGCGAATAAAGCAAGCTTAAGAATGGCTTAACAGCCCTTTTTGCGTCCTTCCTTTTGCTCTCCCTTTGCTGCAACAATGGGTCCGGTCGTCATCCTTAGGGGATGTATCACACTATGTAAACCTGTATTTTGCTCTTGCCCTATAATCCTTTCTCTCCTCAATAAACCTCATTTTCGTGCTTGCCTTAAAAAAAAAGAATGGCAAAACATAGCAACAAAATCAAATAGGGACTAACTCTGCTACACCCCTTATATTGAAATACTGTTTAAAAACAAAAAGCTAAAATAATTTTCCTAATTTTAAATCATGCAGTAGTTGATAAAAACAGAAACATGATATCTGTTCTGTGTAGAGGAAAATAAAAGTTTATGTATGTATATACATTTCTGGAACCCAAGTTTAAGGAAATTATCTCTAAGACATTGCAATATTGAGATTGCATGTCTGTGTATATACATATATACAGTTGTCATTGTTTTTTTTTTTTTTTTTGAGACAGAGTCTCACTCTTTTGCCCGGGCTAGAGTGAGTGCCATGGCGTCAGCCTAGCTCACAGCAACCTCAAACTCCTGGGCTCAAGCGATCCTTCTGCCTCAGCCTCCCGAGTAGCTGGGACAACAGGCATGCGCCACCATGCCCGGCTAATTTTTTCTATATATATTTTTAGTTGGCCGATTAATTTCTTTCTAATTTTTAGTAGAGGCGGGGTCTCGCTCTTGCTCAGGCTGGTCTCGAACTCCTGAGCTCAAACAATCCGCCCACCTCGGCCTCCCAGAGGGCTAGGATTACAGGCGTGAGCCACCGCACCTGGCCGAGCCCAGGAATTTGAGGTTGCTGTGAGCTAGGCTGACACCATGGCACTCAGGCCCGGGCAACAGAGCAAGACTCTGTCTCCCAAAAAAATAAATAAATAAAATAAAACAAAAAAAAAAACAAAAACAAACAAACAAAAAAAGGTGAGGGTGAACTGAAATACACCATCCCATGCATGCATTCACTGGTTCTTGTGTGCCAAATCTAAGACGTTCTCAATAAATGTTAGTTCCCTTTCTACCTCCCCTTCTTGCCCTTCTGTCATCATTGCACTTGTAGGGGAGCAAAAACTTTTTTGTGTCCTCTACTCTTCAGTTACTGGAAGTTGGCAAATTAAACTGACGAAAGACAAATTAATAAAAGAAAAAAGGTTTATTTACACATGCAATGTACATACATGTCGGAAAGCTCAGTGATGAGTAACACAAAGGGGTGGTTAGAATTTGGAGCTTATATAGCTAACTTAGCAGGGGAAAGGGAAGAGAGAGAAATGACTCCTATGGGAAGGATAAATAGGTTTCTTAAGGAAAAACAAGTAGGTTTTTAGAAGAACAAATGGGAGATAAAAAAGTTTGTGATAAGGCCAGGTGCCTTAATCCCAGCACTTTGGGAGGCAAAGGCAGGAGGATCACTTGAGCCCAGAAGTTCAGAGACCAGCCTGAGCAACCCCATCTTTACAAAAAATAAAAAACTTAGCCAGGTGTTGTGGCACATGCCTATAGTCCCAGCTATTTGGGAGGCTGAGGAAGGAGGATCGTTTGAGCCCAGGAGTTTGAGGTTGCCGTGAGGCAAGGCTGAAGCCACTATAGTCTAGCCTGGGCAACAGAGCAAGACTCTGTCTCAAAAACAGAGAAAATTCAAAGTTTTAGATTAAGGGCTCAGCTATGATGATGCCACACATTCCAGCCTGGCAACATAGTGAGACTCTGTTTCAAAGGAAGAGAGGAGAAGAGAAGAGAAGAGAAGAGAGGAGGGGAGAGGAGAGGAGAGGAGAGGAGAGGAGAGGAGAGGAGGGGAGAGGAGAGGAGAGGAGAACGAAGTTTGTGATAATATTTCTCCGTACAGGATGAGTGGTCTTTCTGTCTTTCAGGGCCATAAAACTTCCCTGAAGAGGGGATTCATGGTAGCCTTGTTTTCCAGAAGTTGCTGATTTTAGTCAGAGAAGGGAAGCTCTGAGATTACTTCTTTCTGTATCTGTTGAATCTCAAATATCCTCAGCTCAAAATAATCTTTATACCAATTCTGAGGTTATGAGTGAGTCCCCACACCCTTATTGTCTCACTTAATTGTCTCACAAGAGACAATTTAAGTCCCTTGCTAAAATCTGTTAGAATATAATAGATTCTACTGCCTATACCTTTAGTGTTCCTCTAATCTATTAGCCAAATAATTAATAACTTACAATGTAATTGAAGACATCTATCCCAAAACATGAAACAAAAAAGAATGATAGCCTTCAAATGTGCTGAGTGATGTGGTCAGACAGAAGTAAATGCAGGAGTTCAGAAAAGGAAACTTTTCTTAGGATATAGAAAAGCCAGAAGAGAATTTCTGCAGTTCTTAGTCTGGACGGTTTATTCATGCATCTTAAGACCTGGATGAAGCAAACACGGTACTTGCCCTCATAGAATTCACCCTCTAGTAGGGAAGACAAACACCTAGCAAATGAATTAATAAAATAATGACAGAAGGTGGTGCCATGAAGAAAAGAAACAGAGTGTTGAGAGCAAAAACAGTGAGGTGGGACAGTGAGAGAAAACAGGTAGGCAGGGGACATGAGTCAGCTTTACAGAGGATGGGGTTAGGAAGCCTCCCTGAGAGGCTGTTAAGAAGGAGCTGATGAGAAGGAGCATGTCAGGAAAGAACATTCCAGGCTGACAGAGCAGCAAGTGCTGAGGCCCTTGGAGGAAGATTTGGTGATGAGAAGTGGAAGGAGTGGGGAATAGCTTAAGAAAAAGCAATGGCAGGAGGGGTTTACAGCATGAATTGGAGGACAAATGTTAGAAGCGGTAGAGTATAATGGAAGAAACAAACATGAATTCCAAAGCAAAACTTGATTTTACGAAAAATATTCAATAACTATTTAAGGAAATATGCAGTTCAACATATTTTGTTATTCCAAATACTTGAGTATTACTTTATACATAAACACATGAATGCAAATACATGCTCAAACATACGACTTATCTGTTTTCAAAGGCTTAAAAGCAATTTATAGAAATAGAATATGAAGTAAATTAATGGGTTTAGTAATTGGTGTGGAGGGGAGAGGTAAAGGCAAACAGGAGAAGGAAAATAAACTAAAACCAGCTGTTATGATGATATATAAAAAGTGTGTATTATACAGTCCCAGACAATAGTTAGATTTGGGCTGTAAATTTGATTCTAAGCTTCCAGGGACAAAACAATAGGGAAATTTGAAAAATGATGAAATTCAGTGTCCCTATAATAAAAATAAAGTAGTTCTTAAGAGAAATACAGCTTCCCGGTAATAGGCTCTGAGAGAAATTTTCTGTAATTATGAGTCACTCTATGACATGGGGGTCAAAGTCCTCAAGAATATCCTTACGATAACTATAGCAGTAATATTCATAGGGCCATCTCTTATATTTAACTTCAGTGCAAGGGAGCAGAGGCAATCCAGCTACACAGCTTATTCTAGCAGCTACAAATCAGGGGTAACATTTAAAATGTCTAGAGAGGCCAGGTGTGGTGGTTCACACCTGTAATCCCAGCACTTTGGGAGGCCAAGGTGGGAGGATCACTTGAGGTGGAGGAGTTAAAGACCAGCCTGAGCAACATAGCAAGACTCCGTCTATATGAAAAATAAAAATAAATAAATAAATTTTAAAAACTTAGCCAGGCATGATGGCATGTACCTGTAATGCAGGTTACTCAGGAGGCTGAGGCAGGAGGATCCCTTGAGCTCAGGAGTTTGAAGCTGCAGTGACCTATGATGACGCCACCACACTCTAGCCTGGGTGACAAAGTCCTGTCATAAAAAACCAAACAAGCAAAATAAATAAATAAAATACAATGTTTAGAGAAATAGATGGATTATTTATCCTTCAAGTAATCCCCAGTGAATACTATATCTTTTAACTGAGTCTTTGATGCATAAAGTACAGAAAGAGTTTGAAGTTATTTCTCTGGTAAGAAACTAGAATGGAAATGATTTTTGCTACCGATTAGGAGTTGTTTTGACAATCATTGGAGCTGAAGGCAGGACTGACATTCTTTCAGAGCAGTGAGGAGTCTAAAATTGTGATAGTTCAAAAAGAAATTCATCCTATTGTGATTTGGAAATGGGTCTAAAGTCAACAATTTCTTCAGAAAGTAGATCTGTACCCGCTTAAATACATGGACAGGTGATGTCTCAGACCTCAAAGTTCTTCCACACAAATATAGTCAAGATCATTCTAGGCCCCAGTAGTTAAGAGACTACCTTAATAAATTAGTTAAGAAAATTACTTTCCAGATAACTGCATAGTTTATGTGCTATATAAATTTTTTGGCAATAAATCAATTAAATGTTGGAGAACAGTTACCGAAAACAATATTTGAATGTAACAAGAGTTGATCTCAAGCCATGCTTTCTGATAATAATTATATAGAAGGACCAAGTGCCTGCTGAGTAGTAATAATAGCATATCCACAGCATAAAGAGAAATAATTATCTTTTCCTTCCTAACAAAAGACCATGAACTAAGCCCATGTAAATGTGGTTTCAGTTCATTAAAGAGCACATTTTGAAAAGAAGGGAAACTTTCTGCTTGAATCAATAAAGTTATCTGATCTGTTGGCATGACAGAGACTGGCTAGCTGGTTACCAAACCATTTTCCTTTCCCTGTGGGACCACAGTTCAACTACATTTCCCAGCTTCCCTTGTAGTTAGGCATGGGCAAGTGAGTTCTAGCCAGTGGAAATGGATATATTTCACCTTCGGCCCAGGTGCAAGAAACCTCAGAGTGACCTTGGATGTACTGAAGACAGCAGACTGTTTCATCAGTCTGGGTTTCTCAACACCCAACCTCTTATTGGGCTTATGTGCGAGAAAAAGAAATGTCTGTTGTGTTAAGCCACTGAGATTTCAAAGTTTATTGTTAACAGCATCTAGCATATAGTCAATACAGCATTTAATAGTCAAGAAGAAACTTCTACCTCTCTGTACGTCCATTTCCTTGCCTGTAAAATGGACATATTAATAGCACTTACATCATAAAGTTTGCTCTAAGAATTAAATATGTTAATGCACAAAAAGTACTGTACTTCAAACAGTGCCTGATAAATAGTAAACATTCAATTCATGTTAGCTATCATTGTTATTATTACAAACCTTCCTAGTGGTATTATGTTGCAGGTTCCATATAAGAATAGCTCAAATTTCTTCTAACTATCAGAGTCTAGTTACAAATGATGTCACATTTATGTGACTATCTGCGCTGTGCTGATCCATCATGCCCTCAGCACTGTGGGGGGTCAGTACATTTCTGGGCACCTTGGGTTGTCTCACACGTGCTGTGATATTGTTCTTCTCTGATCTCCATGTTGTTGTCTGGCAAACATTTTTGATGCTATTGGGGGTGGGGAGGTGGCAGAATGAGGATGGCTTGCCACCATGAGTGTGCTGATCTTGCCAAGGGTCCCTGCTTCTCATTGGTCTCAAAGCTACAGACCCTGAACATGTCAAAATAGACTCCTATCTACTTGTAACTGGGTTTTTCCAAATTTGCTTTAACTTCTAAGATTTATGTGATAATATAAAGCATTTGGGGAAATGTTAGAAATACATTTAAAGAATTATCTCAGATACCACAGAGATAATTTTACTTCATTTATTTCTCCATTGTCCTTTATTGATTATCAGGCTATGGGAAAGGGTGATCAGTTCACACCACTGAATCCCTCTTGCCAGGAATTCCTGGTCAGTTGCCTTGGTCTCCTCTTTACCTACTTTTTGTCTTTGCATTGCATCACTGCAGTATACCCAGAAATTGCTCGTAGGTTTGGCAGGCAGGGATTAATAACCTGGGGTCTACAGATCTCTCTTCTCCCACACCTTCTACCCCAAAGAAATCCATGGATAGAATTCAGGAGGCCTATGAACTTGGATGGGAAGAAAAAAAAAATCACATCTTTATTTTCACTAACCTCTAACAGAAATTTAACAATTCCTTTCATTACAAATGTAGGAAATAAGTCATAGTAGTATTAACAGTATCTGTGACTTTGTCACCAGTAGATATCCCAGATATTTCTCTTTTTTTATTTAGTTACTTTTTTTAGAGACAGGGTCTTGCTCTGTTGTCCAAGCTGGAGTGCAGTGGCATCATCATCGCTCACTGCAACCTGGTAGAACAGCGCAAGCTGACTACAACCTGGAACTCTTGAGTTCAGGTGACCCTCCTGCCTCAGCCTCTCAAAGCACTGAGATTAGAGGTGTAAGTCACTGCACCTGGCCTATCCCGGATTTTTCTATGTCACATTATAGCAGTTCAAAATATCTTGAAATACATGCCTATAATCCCAGCACTTTGGGAGGCCAAGGTGGAAGGATCACTTGAGGCCAGGAGTTCAAGACCAGCCTGGGCAACATAGTGAAACCCCATCTCTACAAAAAAATTTAAAAATTAGCTGGGCATGGTGGCGCTACTCAGGAGGCTGAGGCAGGAAGATCACCTGCACCCATAAGTGCCATTGCACTCCAGCCTGGGTGACAGAGTGAGACTCTGTCTTAAAAAAAAAAGAATCTTGAAATAGCAGTTATAGTTATACTACCATGAAATTATGGTAGTCATTAGACCTGTGATTAGTCTTTTTATTTTTAATACATTAATAAAGAAGCATGTATATTACATCCCACATGCTGATTTAATATTTTGAGAACTATATTTCAACATAATTGGTTTCCAATTATATGTTACCTTTGTATGTAAATACATTATTCTGAGTAGGCAACCTATAGACCACGTGACTGCCAAAAGGGTCCATGGCACAAAAAGGAAAACCTCTGGGTTAGTGGATTTGATACTTGCCTCCACATCACTGTGTATTTTTCCTTATTCACCCTCCTCTGTAATCCCAAAGGACTAAAGTGGTGACAAACATTCAGACCCATTGAAATGGAGTCCCTAGGACAGCATGGTAAGATGATTAAGAGCTCGGGAGTCAGCTTGTGCTGTTCTACGAGCAAATTACTTAACCTCTCTGTGCCTCATATCTGTAAAATAGGAATTATAATTGTTCCTCATAAGGTTGTCATGAGGATGAAATGAGTCAATCCTTTAAATCTCTTAGTGTCTAGCACATAGCAAGCTCTCAGCAAATGTTAGCTGCTCTTCCAAGTACCTGTCACAGCTGTTTCTTTACGATATTTCTGGGGTGGAGAGAGAAAGAGTAGGTTGGTTATTCTTCTTGTGAATCACAGCCTACACATATTACTTTTATGATGCATAAAATAGATATTCTTTTTTAAAGCACATGAAAGAAACAGTTGATAATTCTTCCTTGAAATTTTTCTAACTTAATTTTATGTTTTATTTTTATTTATTTATTTATTTTTAGCAGTATCCAATGCTATTATAGCACATTCCATTTTTTTTTTAACATAAATACTGGCATGCCACAGGTTATTTGGCAACTAAGCTTTCTCCTTTAACAAAATATATTGGAGATTATTCCATACTGGAAATTTTTCCTTATTAGTACATCTTAACAGCTGCATAGTATTCTATTTTATGACATATTATAACTTATTTAACCCATTCTCTATTGATGAAAATTTAAGTTGTTTCACACTTTTTCTACCATATGATGTTTATGGATTGAAGTGTGTCCCCCAACCCCTCAAATCCTTATGTTGAAGTCCTCACCCTTAATAATGCAGAATGTGACCTTATCTCCAGATAAGGTCTTTACAGCAGTAACGCAGATAAAATGACATCATTAGCATGACTGATTTCCTCATAAAATGAGGAAAAGGACAGGAAATGTGGACAGAGACACTTAAGGAGGGAAAATGATATCAAGACACAAGGAGAAGATGGCCAACTACATGCCAAAGAAGGAAGCCTAGAACAGATATTTCCCTCACAGCCGTCAGAAGTTGGTTCTTCAGGAGGAACCATACCTGCTGGCACCTTGATCTCAGACTTCTAGCCTCCAGAACTTTGAGACAATAAATTTGTTGTTTAAGCCACCCAGCTTGTGGTACTTTGTTATGGCAGTCCTGGCATAACTACTATAATGGCAAACTACTAAAATGATGCTTCAATGAATATTACTTTTTTTCTTTTTCTTTTCTTTTTTTTAATAGAGAGGGGTTTTGCTCTTGCTCGGGCACATCTTGAACTCCTGAGCTCAAGTGATCCTCCTGCCTCAGCCTCCCAGAATGTTAGGATTACAGGTGTGAGCCACCACACCCAGCCATTCAATGAATATTCTCATATGTATATTATACCTATATATTTTCCACAAAGGTACAAGTATATTGGTAGAATTCAAAGAAATAAATTTATCATCTTTCAACCAATGACAAAACTTTCCGTTTCCTCAACTGAATCAATGATATTCCATAAGCCCCTCTCACTTGGTCATGGAATGGCCAACAGCAGGCCCCCCAAACATATTAAGTTCTTTTATGCCTCTATGTCTTTCCACATGCCCTTTGCTTTGCCTAGAATGTCTTTCCTCCTGAGAAGCCTCTGAAACACTCCAATATAATTACTTCAAGTGCTACCTACTCTGTGGAATCTTCTGTGGTAGGCAGCCACTAGCATGAATTCCAGTGATCCCCACCTCCTGGTATTCACACCGTCATGTAGTCCTCACCTTTGTACTCCCCTTCCCTTGAATGTGGACTGGATTTACTGACTCACTTCTAAAGAACAGAGTACAGCATAAGTGATAGGATATCATTTCTGAGATTAGGTCACAAAAAGACTGTGGCTTCTGACCAGGGGTGCTTTCTCTCACACACTCTTGTTTCTTGCTCTCTTTCTTGGTCACTCATGTTGGGGGAAGCCAGCTGCCATATTGTGAAGCAGCCCTGTGAAGAGGGCTTGGGAATGATCAAGGTCTTCTAATAACCACATAAGTGAACTTGGAAGTAGATTTCCCCCCATTCAAGCTTTCAGAAGAGACTGGCAGCTGACAGCTTGACTGTAATCTCATGAGAGACCTTGAAGCACAAACACCCACCTAAGCCATGCCTGCATTCCTGACCCACAGAAACTGCGAGGTATTAAGTATTTGTTACTCTAAGCTGCTAAATTTTAGAGTAATTTGATATACAGCAATAGATAACTAATACGCCTGCCACCTTCCCTCTGTCTTTCCCAGAGCCTCCAAAGTTATTTGGACATATCTCTAGTAATGCTTGTAGCACACTATAGTATTCTTGTTTCTAAGTGACTCTCTCCTACTTGACTATCTCCAAAGACAGGACCCCTGGCTCAGTCAACTTTATATTTATCATGTCTTACCCAAAGTTCAAGCCACCATCATTGCTTCCCTACACAGTTGCAATACCTCCAAACTGGGATGCCCAAATCCTATCCAGCCCCTCTCTAATCCATTCTCCTCCCAGGCCTGTGAAATCTTTTTAAAATGCAACTCTGACCATTTGAGAACTTAAAATCCTTCTGTCATTCTTAGAATAAAGACCTGAATTCTTAATGCAGCCTCCCAGGCCTGGCATGATCTGCTTTCCTCACCACGGCATCTGAAGTTACTTCCCCCTTTTTCCTGGTATGATGACAACACTGGTCTTTCAGTTCCTCAGCTGAATCATGCTCCTTCCTCCCCCAGTGTCTTTGCACACCCTGTTCCCTCTGCCTGGTATGCTTTTCCCCCATCCTCACTCAATTTATATTCATCCTTTAGATCTCACTTTTTCAGGGAAGGCCTTCTTGCCTTCTATTCTAAATCAAGGAACACTGTAGTTTTCCTTTGTACTGCTTATCCAATTGAGATTAAATGATTGTTCAATGAGATACTTAATGTTTGTCTCCCCTATTGGACTCTAAGCTCTATGAGGGCAGAGATGCCTTGTCTTGTTCATCACTGTATCCTTAGCACAGAGCACAGTGCCTGACATATATAGAAAGTAGGGGCTCAATATACTTTTTCCCCAAATCAATTAGAAGGAAAACATTTTTTATTTCTCCTACAAACTTTACATCCTTTCATCATTTACACATTTAATGCTCTGAGTATCATTTCATTATAATAGTGTTATCTGCCTTAGGGTTAGAGACCACAACTTTTAAATTGTGTGGTATGGCGGGCACGGTGGCTCACGTCTGTAATCCTAGCACTCTGGGAGGCTGAGGTAGGAGAATCACTTGAGGTCAGGAGTTCGGGACCAGCCTGAACAAGAGCGAGACCCTGTCTCTACTAAAAATAGAAAGAAATTGGCCAAACAATTAAAAATAGAAAAAATTAGCCGGGCATGGTGATGTGTGCCTGTAGTCCCAGCTATCCAG
>CAUYRB010073815.1:0-24664 GCA_963574695.1 Propithecus perrieri | reverse complement strand
ATCTCTGGATTCTCAGTCCTGTTCCAGAGGTCAATGTCTCTATTTTTGTGCCAGTACTAAGCTGTTTTAATCACTACAGCCTGGTAGTACAGCTTAAAGTCAGGTAAACTGATACCTCCCAGTTTGTTCTTTTTACTTAGGATTGCTTTGGCTATACGAGGTCTTTCTGGTTCCATACAAAGCGTAGAATTATTTTTTCCAAATCTGTGAAGAATGATAATGGGATTTTGATAGGGATTGCATTAATTCTGTAGATCGCTTTAGGTAGTATGGACATTTTAACGATATTGATTCTATCAATCCATGAGCAAGGTAGGTTATATATATATAATATAAATGCTTTTGACATCTTAGGTTTAAGATAAAGAATTCACGTATTCATGGAGGAGATGAAAAAATTTAAGAATACTTTTGACAATAAATTGCATTAAGAAAAGTAAGTGTTCTCTTTGTAAAAATTATAGCCAAATGAATCAGATATCTGATTTTTTTCTTCTTCTTCTTCTTTTATTTTTTTTGGTATTTTTGTATTCTAGTTATATTGCCACAAGAAAAGTGTGAAAGTTCTGAATTTACCTCTCTTGCCAATATCAAAAATTCTTATGATGTTTAATGTTTGTAATTAGTTATGAATGAAAAATTTGTAATTTGTCATTTTGAATTAGATTTCTTTCACATAGACTAGTTAGTGGACAAATGTTTTAAATGTTTTACATCACTTTTGCAGTAGCCTTCTAGCTTCCTGTCTTTCCACTTATTGCTCTAATCCACTACTACCACAATGCTATCTGTATAGCATACTTCTGACCACGTTGTGTAGAAAATATTGATGATTCTTAGTTATTCACAAAGTAAATTTGAAATACATGGTCCAGATTACTGTCCTTTCTACAGAGTAGTCCCAATCTCCTTTCTCCTTACTATAATAGATTTCTCAACTCTTTCTCATGCACCCTGTAATTATGCCAAGCAGGTATAATTTTCAATCTGCTCCCCTTTCTACATTTTTCTCCTATTTTTACCAATTGAAATCCTGCCTATGGTTTAATACTTGGTAAATATGCCCTAACATTTATGTAAAATCTTGTCCTAGTCTGTTCTGTGCTACTATAACAGAATACCACAGCCTGGCTAATTTATACTGAATAGAAATTTATTTTCTCACAATTTTGAAGACTGGGAACTCCAAGGTCAATGTGCCAGTATCTAGCCAGGGCCTCCTTGCTGGGTCATCCCATGGTGGGAGGCAGAAGGGCAAAAGGAGAGAGAGAGAACCTGTCAAAGTGAGGGACATTTTAAAAGCCCTTTTGAATGCATGTTTGACTGTTGTAAGATTTAATTTCAAAACAGGAAGACTTCTTTAAAGTTTTGTGTTTTAAAATAACCTCGAGTCTACATATCCAGAACTTTCCAGAAATGTTTATAATGTTTATAAGATTTTGGTTGCTGTGTCTTTGAAAAATAGCTTAAAGATGTATAGATAATAAATATTTAAACCAATTACAATTATTTAAACAATTTACATATGGTGGTTATATTCTATATAAATGTTCGTTTAAGTTTAATTAAAAAATTATGGAAATTGATTTTGCATAACTGTCTCCAAAGAGTTGTCATTAAGCCCTATTCATTTTTCTAGCATTCTTGGGATACATGTGTTTTATTTTTGATAATCTGCCTTCATTTCAGCCAATCGTATGTTTTTTCCCAAAGAAAAAATTGAGAACATAATAATTAAAATATGCACTCAATTTACAAGTAAATAATTGATGGAAAAATAGACCAATTGATTTGATAATCAGTTCTATTTGTGATTAGGGATATAACTTCAAAACTAGAAAATAAATCAAAAGATTTTTTCTGTTAATATCACTTATTTCATTTGAATATATATATTTATATTTACATTTGCATTTATATTTATAGTTATATTTTACTTAGCATAGTATTTACACCTAATAATCAGGAAACTGTGGTAGTCTTTTTAATAACTAGTGTTAGGGCCAATTATAAAATTAATATATAAAAAATTTGCCAGGAATTTTAAATTGTTTCAGTGTTTCTCTTTTAAGTAATTCTGAAATAGACTTTCTGTTCCTCTAGTCTGGGTTGAGTTGGAATTTTTTGCAGTACTTATTAATTTATAATAGTGGACTAAAAGGAAGTATAGTTATTGGTTTAGATTAATATAGAACGAAAGTGGTATAGATAAGATTCTCAAACCATATGCTGAAGTATCAGGATCCACATATATTAATGATTTTAACTTATCAAATTTAATTATTGATTAACTCTCTGCTGGAGAGAATTGGTATTTTTATATTATTCAGCTGAATTCTTCTAAAATAAATAAAGTGTCTATCTGACAAGAAACGTCTTTGGCCTCCTAATTAGGCCATTTATTTCCAGGATCTTCAAACACTTTAGTCACACAAGGTTCAATTCCAATAGTTTTCAGACCACACAAATAGTACAATGTTTAATACTTGGTTTAACAAAATAGAGGAATTAGCACTCACAATTTTGATTCTTTACATATTGACCAGACTTGTTAAGGCAAGAGATCAAAGACTCTTTTTTAAAAAGGAAAAAAAAAAGAAAACCTCCATACTAGAAAATGGGGCAAAGCTGAGTCTGAAATTAAATCGTAAGCCTCATAGGTTGGCTTTTCAACTGTTGAAACTTCAATTTTTTGCTGTAACTTCCATTTGAAACAAAATGAAATTTGCCAAAGTTAGGTGCTTTGTGTTGCAAGCATTTTTGTTTTCTTCGTAATAGCGTTTCTCTTTTTAATCAGTCTCTGTCCTGCTTTTATTATTTTATTTAATATGTTCTCTTTCAATTTTCTTATTTTTCTATGTATTTTCTTTTTTCTATCACCCTTTTCCTTTATCCTCCCCTATGTCTTCGTGCTTGGATCTAATGATTAGACCTCCTAGCAATCTAATGCCTTTTGTTTGCTTGGAATAAGCGTATGCAGATAAAACTGTTCAACTTTCTCAGTATTGTCGTCCCACTTCCACTATTTTCATAACTTACGAAACTATGCTAGATGTAACTTGAGTAAATGTTCTCAACATATAAATTCCAGCTCATGTAATTCTCAGTACCAATTTGGAGTGTTGTTTATCTATATCCTTATATTCGACAATGTTGGTTATTAGAATTCGTCTCTATGTCTCAGCGAAGTGATAGTTTCCATCTTTTCATTGTGTTTCTAATGCTTCATCTCATGCCACTATAGAATACTTTTGCTTGATCAAGAAAAAGAGATATTTTGTAGGGAATATGCTCTGGAGTCATGGAATATAGAAAAATCTGAGGGCTTAAGTAGAATAGAGGCCCGTCTGGCTAGATGGCACTAAACCACATTAGTTCAGACCACACAATGTTCAACAACACTTAAGTTAAAGGGGACTTTTTGTATCCTATAGCCAAAAACAAAATAAAACATAACCCACCAAAAATATTTTAATTTTTAATTTTTTGGTTAGTAGTTTTGGCATCGAGCATATACACTTTAATCATAGAAATGCCTTCTTATAGAGGGATAGAGGAGGCCGCTAACTAGAGCAAAGCAAATAAAAAAAAACTTTCAGAATGAACAGAGCATTCATGCAGACACTGTGGCAGTGAGGCTGGCACTTACTCACCTCAAAGGACAGTGTCTTTTGGCCAAGGCTGCCATCCTCTTTGCTTTGACACTTGGAAATGGTAACTGAGTTCATAAGACAAAACTAAATATTGCCCTTCTTAATGTGAGGAGAGTATGAAATGGAGCTCATAAAATGGAATTCATGAATATAATTATGTGCAATATTGCTGGGATAAAAAACAGACTCATTACTGTACTAAGTCAATGATTTGAGTTTCAGGCACCAGTACTTTTCATTTATTAAAGGGATGATTTGGGTGTAGTCAGTTCCAGGGAAATGGATCTCCTTGTGGTACTGAACTTGGGCTTTCATTAAAAGACTGCTGAACGGAACATAGGTTAGGAAAGGACAATGTTAGGCACTGCATTATTGATCATTTAGACTTTTCTTAAGGCAAATAAAACAGAGATACTTGTATAACTTCCCCTCTCTTTAATGTTGACATTAAAGTAAGTTGTGTTATAGAATTAAAGGCACAAAAATTGGAATACAATATTAAATTTGAGGAAGTGGAAAAAAGACAGTTTTTTGAGATTAGTGATTTTAGGTTGTTAGAGTTTTCTTCATTTGTTTCTGTGTTCTGGGTTTTCTATGCAATAAACCTGTATAAAAGATAAACAGTAGCTCTGTATTATGTGAAGAAACAAACACGCCTTTAGTTGTTTTTGTTTTCGAAATGCTTTATTTGAATTTGAAGTTAGAAAAATATAAGGCTTCTAGGAATAATGCTACAATGCTGAAATGAACACATAAAAAGAAATAAATTGGTTGTCACAGCTCTCCTCTTTACTTTGCACATTTATATTACTTACACCAGAAAAACACGTTTCACTAGTTTCCCTAGACCATCCTATGACTTTGACCTTTCCATTCAATTTATATAAGCTTTCCTATTTCTCAACCCCCACCCCTGTGTGTTTTGAAGAATCTTTTCGGTTGCATTTCTCTTTAGAGTACTAGGCATCTTGCTATTTTATTATTAGACATATCAATAAAGTATCTATTATCTTTATCAAAATATTAATCATCAGTATGTTAATATTAATCATGTTAATATCAATGTTCATTATGCCCCACTCTTCAAAATAATATATATGCAAAAGTATTTGAATAGACATATCAGACTATTAAGCAAGACAAAACAGGATAGAAATGTATGAACATAAGGAAATAATGAGGTGCAGAAAAATTGAGACTATATCTAGGAGAGCTTCTACTTATTGCTGTTTCAGTTGGTTGAGATAATTTACCAGTGATACCTGTGTTTTTAAAAGTAGTACTTACAAAATAGAAGTGTTGTACCTTTTGACTTTAGAATGTCACTTCTTTAAAAGTCTAAAAATATTCTACAGGAATTCCCATAGGAGCTCATTTCTATAAGCATAAATGGCATTTAAAGAAATATGAAGACAAAATAATACATTGCTTATTTGACAAAAGGACAAAAGACTGCTAAAACTGTTAAATCTATCTAATACCCATTAGTGCAGTTTAACAAGAATTGATCACCCCCGAGGTATGTGGCATTGTTACTGATCACAGAGCTTGAAAAACTTTAATTGCTAGTTATTTGGTTTAAAAGAATGAAAAGAATCAGAAAGAAAATAAAATTTTTCATAAATCCAAAAATAATACTTTAATAACGAATTCTTAAAGGTGAATTTTTTGTCAAGTTCCTTGTATTTATTAATATGGTTGTGCTGAATTTTGGGGAAATAGCAAAAGCTTTAAGTGCTGTGTAGTGTTATGGGGATAGTTTATACATTTTTTTGAGCAGGGGGTAGGTTTATCCTCTGGGGCTAGCAGAAATTAATCTATTTACATGTCTTCTCATGGTTTTGAAATATTGTGCCATTAATACATATATGCGTGGAAATTCAAAAGTTTTTATATACAAGAATTTCGCTTCCTATAGTACCTTGTGAAAAATATTAACTGTTATGCCAAAATAAATAATTTTTGCTGTATTTTGAAAACCACATCCATTACTGGAAAAGCAAGAAGAATATGCTTTATGGATTCAGAAGTAGGTAGGCATATAATGCTCTATTTTTTTATTGCTTGTGGAAATATGCTATAATTGATCAATAATTTTTGAGTGCATGCTGTATTTTAGTATCATTTTTGTCATCGTAAAAGTTACTGAAGTAATTAACATAGCACTTATCAAATATGTTTTGATATAATTATGTAAATGTCTTTAAAACACAGGAAAGAATCTTGAATAATAAAAAGCCATTTTACCAGGAAGTGTTATTAGGGCTATCAGAGTTGAGAGGCGATGGGGCTGAATGATGGTGACAATAATGAGTGAGTGCCTCGTGGAAACATCAGGATTATAATATTGAAGACTATGTATTAAGAGAACTTCATTAGCGAAACTAGGATAAAAGTGGAGGGCATTTAGTATGAGGGGAATTTCATGAACGAAAGAATGCAGTTTCCAGTGGGTATAGTAAGAAGATGATCTGGAGGTATTTCTTGATGATCCCCAGTAAAAATGTTCAGATAAGAATGATGGAAACTGTTTATGTATGGCTTTGACATCTAGATAGAAAAGTTTATATTTGGTGTGGTCTGAAATAGGGATTTGTAATTGGTTTTTAAGTAGAGTTATAATGAAAGTAGCATTTAAAATGGATTAATCTGGAAGTGATATGCAATATATGAGCAATGACTGGAGGATGGAAAGAAAGTCTGGAGACAGCCTGGAGTCCTAAAAGTCCATGGAAGACATTTCCAGGAATGTGAGTGTGAAGTGAGTGATAAGCTTTTAGGTTCAGGTGGTGGCAATTAGAACGATGTAAAAAGAGAGGATACCCGACCTGAGGCACTTAATTTATAATAACATTATGTATCTATATTTTAATCTTATAACTACCCTCATATATTTGGTCTGACAGTTGGTTTAGTTCTGTAAACAAAATATGTTGCCATTAATGCATTCCTTATCTCTCAGTTAAAAGCATTATTAAAAATCCACATCGTCCTGCTTATAGGAAGATAGTACTACTTAGTACTATCCACTAGTACTATCCACTAAGAGCATACGCTTTGAATTATTTTCCAACAGTGTCAGTAGAATTTGCTGAAACAAACACATGCTCTCAGTCCATCCCCATTATGAACAATAGTGGATACTTTTGAGATTGTTGGCAATCTCAATCTCAATTAGTGACCCATTTGATGGCTTGGGACTGAAAGCTCTGTATCTGTCAAATGGAAGGCAGCTGATACACAATATCATCTCCAATCGTGTTATTAATGCCATCTACCAAGCAAAGGAACCGATTTACCATGTATAGTATGGAAGTTAAGTTAGCTGCCAGAAAGATGGCAAAAAAGTAAACTAACAGGGGTTCTTTTTGAGTCCTATGTCAATGAAGCTTCTTGAACTTTTTGCTAATTTTGCAGGTTGTCAGAACACAAGGTCCAAACTAGACTAATAACACATTTTACAAAGACATGAGCTTGATGCTGATACAAATCTTATGAATGATAAAAGAATACATTTTCTGTTTTTAAAGTATTATATCATACCATCCTTATCAATTGGAATGCCATTTAGAAGTCATTTGTGAGATGGAGTTCAGCATCACAAGCAGGAGAATTCTCTCCATAAAATGAGAAATTTCTTTCCTGATCATTGGAAGGATGAGGCCCATTTTATAATTATTAGAGTATGAACATTGGAAACAATGTTTTGCTGTTGCTGCTATTACTGTTGTTTATTTGTTTGTTTTTAGAATTGGACCAAAGAGCCTTAGCTATGGTATACTATCTTTCACTATATAGCCTCTAACCTAAGCCTCTAATCTAAAAGGATGGTTTTTATGTATCAAAGTCACATAAACTGTATCAGTAACAGCCTGGTCAATTTCATTTGTCTTGTTGTTTTAACAATTGATTTCCTCATATCAATAAATTGAGAATTAAGTAATCCAGATAAGCAATCCGAAAAAGATTGCTTTTGATATGCCTTGTTGCCTTGGACATATACACAACTTTATACTGTATTTCTTTGTATCATTAGACTATTTTTGGTAATTTTATCAAAAATTACCGAAAAGAATGCTCTTTGTATAATAGGTATTTATGGGTTATATTGATGTAATCAAATTATCCCTATGTTGTTGATCATGGAAGAATTCTAGAGATACAAGTAAAATATTGTGTGAATGGAGTTCTTTGAACCTTGTGGTTACAATTTCTACTTTAGAAAAACATTGGGGACCCACACGTGAAAATCTCTAGCAATTTGCTCTGGGCACTGGAGTGCTTTCATCTTTAAAAGGGGAGGATAAAACTTCACTTTCTGAATTGTATTTGTCTAAAGAAAAACTATATTAGAGATTTGGTATGATCCTCATGGGTAGCCTAATCATCTTGGGCTCTAAAACACCTAACAAAGCTTGGGGGGAAAAATAAACTACATAGAGAGTTTATTGTTTTGGGCCAAGTTATATATTCTTTTCCTGCAGATATGGTGATAATTAAAACATAATCATCCAAGTAGTGATTGCCTACCTAAAGAAAAAAAATATTGTTGATGAAGAGAAACCTGTAAATAGTTTAGATGAGAACATCAAGATGAAGTGAAGGGTGAAGTTTTGCTGGGATCCTCGGGGGATGGGAGGGAAGACATCAAGGGCTTTTATAACACTAAAAATAACAAATGTTGCATAGAGTATGGCAATATTTAATACGTGTTTTGATATTTGTGATGACTACTTTAGAAAATGAGCACTATTGAACAGATAAATATAAAGCATATTTAAATTAGTAAATCAAAAATGCAAGGACCAAGAATTGGCTGATTATACCATACTAAAAAGAAAAACAATGAAGCAGCTATTTCAGAGAAAGCCTGAAAATGGGTGTATTTTAAAAAAATTCTAACTTGCTGAATTAATACAATTTGATATAGATCCAAACCAGAGACTTGAAATTCTTACTAAGTATGAACATAAAGTTTATCTGAAAATTACTCATTCAAATCATCCATTTCTATGAGAAAAAAATAAAATCATAAATAAAAAATAAATAAAAATTAAAAATCAGCATAAGAAACTATACTTAAATTTCACAACTTAAAATTATTTGTATTATAATTTAGTTTTCGTTCAGAAAATTTCATTGTTATTTTTCAAGAAATGGTACATTTTGTAACAAAATAATTTTTTGCCATCAGACTATGTGTAGTAGGAAGAGAGGTTCAGAGAACAGAAATAAAAGGTGTATGGCAGGTGAATGACTGAATTGTAGAGTGTGAAGATTTTTAGGAAGAGATTCAGGAACTGAGTCATAAAAAAGAAAAACTGATAATGAAAACAAAGAGAACTGATTGGAAACATGTTGATATAACCATAGAATACCAGGTATCCACAGGAGAGCCTATAAATGTCACTAGACATTTTGCATACGTGTGTGTTTATATGTGTGTGTATGTGTGGCCGTAGGAGTGGGGAATTAGGGGGCATCCTTGTATTTTTTATTCTGGATCAATTTTCTATTTTTACGTAGTTACCACAATGATATTCATATTTTTTTAAAATGGAAGACAATGGGAATTTTTACCTCTGCAAATATATTTTAATGCAACCCATCCAAGTTTATTCTACATACATTTCAATATAATTTGTCAAGCTATAATTCTTCAAGAAATGGAATCAGCAGTGGATAATAATTGGGCATCTGTGGTTAATTAGCTCAGTTGGTTGAATCATGGAGCTAATGAGGCCAAAGCCTTGGGTTTGATCTTTGTGTGGGCTGGTGAGTTTTGCTCTCTTCTGGGTCACAGACTACAGTTCAAAACCAGGCCAACTATCTCATAGCTGAATGCCACTGACCATAAGGAAACTGGGCAAGAGAAAGTAAATTCAATAACAAGCCTAAAATAGATCTTCAAACTGCACACAGTATCTGCTTGTTAATGTATGAAGAGAAGCATAGTTATGTGCTCAGTGCTGCTACAAAAAGACACACAGGAAACTTTCTGTGGCCTCAAATGAAACACTGAGGAGTTAAGTAATACTAAGAATTACTTAAGGAGAGTGTGGAAAAAAGCTAATTCGTAACTGCAAATTGAATCTATTTCAAACAGCAAGGGAAGTAAAATCTCTGTCGTTCCTACATGTTGGTTTTTCTTCAATAGATTGTTAAGGGTCTTTAAGGGGTCTGATAAAGAACACACCACATCCTGCCTTGAGTTCTGTGAAATAATACATCCTGCCATCAGCTGTGAAGTAATACAAAGGAGGGAGGAAAGAAGGTAAATGGAGGACCAAAATGTCACATTCGTTGCAGATGAAGACTCAATTGGAGGATGTAACTTAGACCCATAGGTAAATAGGCTTCTTTAACACTAACCTCAGAATTAGAGAAACTTACCTCTCACTAAGACAAGGAAAACATAGAACTCCCCAGTGGGACTAGCCCCAGTTTCTAGCCCGATAACTCTTTTCTGTAGATAGTTCCACAAGAAAAAAAAAGGGGAAGAAAAGGCGATTGAACTATAAAAGCCATATATGACAGACTCACAGCTAGTACTGTACTGAATGGGGAAAATGAAAAGGCTTTCCTCTAGGATCTGAACAAGACAAGGATGCCCACTTTCACCGCTGTTATTCAACAGAGTACTAGAAGTTCTAGCTAGAGCAATCAGACAAGAGAAAGAAATAAAGGGTATCCAAATTGGAAAGGAAGAAGTCAAATTATACTTGTATGGAGACAATATAATCTTATATCTAGAGAAACCTAGACTCCATCCAAAAATTATTAGAACTGATTAACAGATTCAGTAAAGTTGCAGCATACAAAATCAACATAGAAAAATCAGTAGCATTTCTATATGCCAATAGTAAACAATCTGAAAAAGAAACCAAGAAAGTAATCACATTTACAATAGCTACAAATAAAATAAAATACCTAGGAATAAACTTCACTGAAGAAGTGAAAGATCTCTATAATGCAAACTGTAAAACATTGATGAAAGAACTTGAAGACGACATAAGAAAATGGAAAGATATTCCATGCTCATGGATTAGAAGCATCAATATTGTTAAAATGTCCATACTACCTAAAGCAATCTACAAGTCCAATGTAATCCCCATCAAAATACCAGTGAAATTCTTCACAGAAATAGAAAAAATAATCCTAAAATTCATATGGAACAACAAAAGACCCAGAATAACCAAAGCCTTCCTAAGCGAAAGGAACAAAACTGAAGTCTAATTACCTGACTTCAAATTATACTACAGAGCTGTAGTAACCAAAACAGCATGGTATTGGCATAAAAACAGACACATAAACCAGTGGAACAGAATAGAGAACCCAGAAATAAATCCACATATTTATAGTAAACTTATTTGACAAAGATGCCAGGAACATATACTGGGGAAAGGACAGTCTCTTCAATAAATGATGCTGGGAAAAGCAGACATCCATATGCAGAAGAATGAAACTAGACCCTTTCTCTTACCATATAGAAAAATCAATCAAAATGGATTAAAGACTTAAATGTAGGATGTGAAACTATAAAACTACTGAAAGAAAACATTGGGGAAAGGCTTCAGGACATTGGTCTGGGCAAAGACTTCTTGAGCAATATACTAAAAACACAATCAACCAAAGCAAAATTGGAAAAATGAGATCACATCAAGCTAAAAAGCTCTCCACAACAAAGGAAAGAGTCAACAAGTGAAGAGACAACTCACAGAGTGGGAGAAAATATTTGAAAACTACTCATCTGACAAGGGATTAGTAACTACTAGATTATACAAGGAACTCCAACAACTTGACAGAAAAAAATCAAATAATCCAATTTAAAAATGGACAAAGGATCTGAATAGACATTTCTCAAAAGAAGATATACAAATGGTCAGCAGGTATATGAAAACATGCTCAACATCATAGTCATCAGAGAAATGCAAATGAAACTACAATGAGATATGAACTCACTCCAGTTGAAATGGCTTTTATGAAAAAGGCAGTGACAAACGCTGGTGAGGATGTAGAGAAAGGAAAACCCCAGTACACTGTTGATGGTAATGTAAATTAGTACAACAACTATGGATAACAGTATGGAGTTTCTTCAAAAAACCTGAAAATAGAACTACCATCGGACCCAGCAATCCCACTGCTGGATATATATCCAAAGGATGGGAATTCAGTATATTGAAAAGGTTTCTGCACTCCCATGTTTATTGATGTACTATTCATAATAGCCAAGATATGGAATCAAACTAAGTGTCCACCAATGGATGAATGAATAAAGAAATTGTGGTACATATATGCAGTGAAACATTATATAGCTGCACACACACACACACACACATGCACACACACAAAAGAAATCCTGCCATTTGAAACAACATGGATGGAACTGTCAAACATTATATTAAGTAAAATAAATCAAACACAGAAAGACAAATCTCACATGTTCTCATTCATATGTGGGAGATAAATATGAAAAACAATTGATGTCATGGAGACAGAGTAGAATGACAGTTATCAAAGGTTAGGAAGGGTATTGGGGAGGAGGGAATAAAATGGAGATGATTAATGGGTGCAAAAATATAGTTAGATTGAATAAGCAATATCTGATAGCACAACAAAGTGACTATAATGAACAATAAGTTAGGGTATACTTTAAAATAACTAAAAGAATAGAATTGGAATGTTCCTAACACAAAGAAATGTTAAATGCCTGAGGTGATGGATGTCTCAATTACCCTGATTTTATTAATTCACATTGTATGCCTGTATCGAAACATCACCTGCACCTTATAAAGGTAAATACACAACTATTATGTACCCACAATGATTAAAAATTTTAAAAAAAGAAATAAAAAAGAAAAGGGGTTAATCCATGCATAGACAGGTTTTTTTTTTTTTTTTCTTGCAAACATATCAATCATATGAGGCCACTGGTAGGACTCAGTGAGAGGAGGAGAGAGGCCTGGATTGTTCCATATGGAAGAAAAATCAAGAGTGGAAAAGAATTCCTGCCACCCCCATCCTCACCTACACATTTTTTTAAATTAAATAACGGGCCAGTCTAAGATGCAAAACAAAAAAGAAATGCCAGAAACTATAACTTACACTAAGTACTTTGTGGTAAATAAATCCTTATAAACTTACTGAGAATAAATGTAGCTCTGTAGTGTGGTGGTCTTTCCTAACGGTCTCGCAGATTTATGAGATGGATGATTCACATGATGTCTGCCACATTGCAATCATAAACATCATGATCATAAAGAAATGCTTTGCTTAGAAATACCTACAAACCTTGATGGAAAGGCTAAATTGAAAGTACATATTTTGCTGAAATAATTCATTTTACCAGTTCATTATCATTGACAATAACCTCAACATAACATTAGTCTAATGAAGTCTTTTTAAGAAAAAGGTCCTGTTGTCAAATATGTCTTTTAAACACTGTATGACATATTCCCTTTGGGGATTCACAGTGCACTTCAGCTCTTTAATGTTTGACTTTACCACAGTGTTTTCCACACTTTGATAAGGAATCCCATGTAATTGGCATTTGTAAATTTAAGTTTAGAGAACACTCATCAAAACCATGGTCTGACCAAATTCTTCGTAGTAAGATTTTTCTAAGTGTCTAGTTTATTACTAATGATGAGCAGAGAATTTATCCTCAAATTATGTTTCCTCGAAAATGAAGCTATAAATACATGGCATACCACGTAGAACTAATAACTAACAGCTTGTTGTAGAAGCTGTTTTATATTTTTTACTCTGTTGTAATCTATAGAGAAAAACTCTTGGAATATGTTTGCATTGCTACAATTGCTATTTTGAACATGAATGACTACAGATATATCAATTATTTTCATAAAACGAACTCCACATTTGTCAATTTTTTTAGAATGTTGTTTTAGTCAATGAAGATATTAAGTTTAAATTTTGGTACAAAACTGAAATTTTTGTTTCAAGTGAAAAACCACCTGGGAAAATTAACTTGGTTATTAAAGTAAGAACAACACAACATTTATTTATTTGACAAATGTTTATGGACCACACCTCTTTTGTGCCAGGTACTTTTCCAAGGACTGACAGTATAACAGTAAACAACATAGACAAATATGCCTGCCTTCATGGAGTTTACATTCTGATGGGAGACACTAACCTAACTTCAATTTCTCAAGTATTTTGAGTAAATAGTTGAGTAAATATTCCAAAGTTAAATAGATAATAGTATTTACCAATAGAGGATGAACACCCCAAATACATTAATAAACCTAGTAAATAACATAGTGGTAGGAGAATTTTGTTTGGTTGAATACATCTGTTTATTCTTTTTCATGCAAAGAATTATAGAATTATATTAGTACAAAGCCTGTTTATGTATTTTAGAACCTACAGAAAGCTCTGCTTATGAAAATAAGTCATTTAATATTATTCTTTTGATTCTTCTTGTAACATTTTTCTCTTCTGTTTTCTTTTCTAGAAAATTTCTAATAAATTCATCTTAGCCACCTTTGATATTTAATTCACCTGCATTGCATAATTGAGTATAATTGAATTTTCTGTCATTAAAACTATAGACTGTAGTAGCTATATTAATTTCATAATTCAAACTCCAAAACTCCTATGCTTGTCATGATATTTTTACTTTTAATACTTGTGACATGTTATCCAAATATGAGGTTTCATGATAACTGTCAAGTGTGAGCCTACATTTTGTCTAAACTCACATTTTTTCCAATCATCACAGATTAATATAGATTAGAACAGAGATTATGTTATTCCCCTGAAAAAGAAAAAATCTGATAATAACCCCAGACTCACAATTTCCAATCAAAATACAAAGTAGTAATTATTCTTTAAATAATTGCAATGCAGTCTTATAGGATAATTGCATGCTTTCTTTTGCCTCTTCTGGGTTTCTAATTTGCCTTAAATTATGCTGTATTGCGGATTAATTAAACTTTTTAAAAAATGAAATACCAGACAACACTCTATATTTTAAGTAAATAAAATTTTATTTAATCAAGATGAAGTGGATCTTTTTTTGAAAATCTTTAAGGATCCTACATGTTATTTATGGTTTACACAAAAACTTTAACCTGAGTTTATATAGAGATATTAATTAAATTTAGATCTTAACCTCAAGTTTCCATTTAAAGTGTATATATAGACATCTAAGTTCATGCCCTTTAATAATATGTGCAGTTCTATTATTCTTTATATATTTAATTTGATCTTTGGAGAAGCTATCAACAAAATTAGTTCAACTACATTTGAAAGGAAATTTAATTGTAAAGATTCCAAATTGCATAGAAAAATCTATAAACAAAAATACCTTTTAAAAGTAGGCCTTTTGTGGTTGCAAATGATAACAAAAAAACATCTTTTGATATTTTTTTATTATGTTGATAAAACTCAGTGACAGTATAATTCAACTTGAATTCTTACTGAATGCTTTTCCAGAAGTTATTACAAAAACAGAACTCTAAACATTCTGTTCTCTGCACGAAGTAAACAGTCTAGAGGATCCAGATTTCGCCAAACTCAAAACTATTTACTTTTACTTATTTTCAGTGAATTTTACTCCTCCCCCAAATTTAGTGATCTAAACCAGACTGAGATTTTTTCAATACAATTATATTATGCGCCTTCTCTTATTCCTACAAACTCTTGGAACAGAGGGTTGGGGGGAGAGAGAAAGAAGAGTAAGAAATAGAGATAAAGAGAGAGGAAGAAAAAATGCAATAGGCTAAAAGATTTACCTCTAAAAATAAACCACATATAGTGAAAAAAATAGCCCTTGTATAGGATTCAGATGACTTTGGTTCCTGGGATGCTGGGTTTTATGTCATGGATATACTGTATTACTTTAAGTAAACATTTTAATCACTCTGACCATCAGTTTATTGATTTATAGAAGCAAATAATAGCACCTGCCCTCCTTAACTTTCTAAGCTGTTAAATGACATAATGTGTGTAAAATATAGCATCATATAAATGCACAATAATGGTAGCATCATTGCCCTTTGAAAGAAATGCTGCTGGGAAATTTTGCTAGGTAGCTTTTTTTTTTAATAAACATTTTCAATTTGGCATACAGTTCTGAGCCTTAAAAATGCCTCTGATAGCTAACATTATTCAATTCTTACTAGATAAATTTATTATTTAATTCTTTCAACAACCCAATTGTCAGATTTCGGGGTCTGAAATGATGGTTCTTGGCGTACTCATGGCCGAAGAATGACCAGATGCACCAAAGTAAGGCAAGCACGAAAATTAGGTTTATTGAGGAGAGAAAGACAGAGTTACACAGCAAGAGCAAGATACAGGTTTACAGAATGTGATACCATTGTCGCAGCAAAGGGAGAGCAAAAGGAAGGGTCTGGTTATGGTCTGCGTCTTGTTTTACGGTGTCTGGATTGGGACCTCCCTGTGGCTCAGACATCACCATGGAACCACTTTGATTGGACAGTTGGGAGTTGCATGACCTGAGTCTTACTATGCATGTGGGTTGTTCTAGGTCATTTTCCGGACTCTATCGTACCTATGCTGCTTGGCCCATGGGCTAGAGAGTCCTCTGCATTCTTTTGAAGTTGGTGCACTAAGTTCTGATTGGCAGATTCATAGGGTATTCCCTCCTCCCCCAAGTATGGCAGTGGCTCAGGACAGGATTAAGGTGGGGCAGGACCAAGATGGGAGCCTGAGGCCCACCCTTGTCCTTTTTCACAGACGGGCAATTGCACCAAGGCAAGACACCCACTTTCGTCTCTAGGAGACCCAGAATCCCTCGCCAACTACCTAACACAACGAGTTAATTATTGTCTTTATTCCTATCGCAAAGGAGAAGAAAGTGGTTGATCAAATGACTTACCCAGGGTAACAGTGCAAAAAGGGCCTCAGGTTATCTGGTCTATCCTCAGTCTCAACAGGGAAATCTCTTCTACAGGGTCCCTCCACACTGTTTTCCAGCCTCTGTTGAAATTTATCCCAGTAAATGAGGCAGGGCAGGCTGGTTTGCTCATTGTTGTGTGAAGACTCCCTTCCATAGTAACTACACACTTGTTACAAAGTATTTTCTTGAATTGATATTTATTTTTCTTATTACTAACAAATGTAAATATCTGGAAACATGGGGGAAAAAACGTTTCTGCAATTTGTCACTCCTATTAAGACAAAGGAATTTCAATAATAATTTGGACAAATGATAGTGACGGGAATAGGATGGACAACTTCTAAAATAAATTCTGAAATATCATGGTAAGACTTTATAAATGTAAACTTAGATGCCTGTTATTTTGTATATGTGGAAAGGCATTCTGTAGTATAATCTAAGCAGTAAACCTTTTGAAATGAAATATACTAACCATGCTTGCTCAATATATGTAAGAAATCCTTGTTTATACACATGCACATATTGCCATTTCAGAAACTCGGACTAAATAATTAAATAGATCCATTCTCCACCTCCTGGAAATGTATCTTCTAGGAACCATCATTATCAAATTCAAATACTTGTAGTCACGCACAGTGGTCATTGATGTATTGTCTGTGAAGCAAGTAAAGTAAATGAAACCAGTCAACTCTGACCCTGACTCTGACTATAGTCAAAGTTGTTTTCTAAAACAAGTTTGATTTCAAGTTATTGGATGATTTAAAAAAAATCAAAGTATATACTTAGCATATCTAGATATTACTTTTAGTTTTGCCATATATGCATACATGTGTGTGTATATATATACATGCACACGTACTTATACATTCCTCTCTTTTAATATAATTTTCCATTTTCATTTTTCCTTTTTCTAAGAGATAGGATCTTGCTATGTTGCTGACGCTACACTTGAACTTCTGGGCTCAAGCAATCCTTCCATCTCAGTTTCCCGTGTAGCTGGGACTATTTTTGTAATTTTTTTGTAATACTTAAAGCACAGAATAAATTTTGAAATATTTATTTAAAATATTTCACAGGATTGTTGCTCATTTTTAACCACCAGTGTCCAGGTGAACATGAGCCTCCTCTAGGTTTTATTTTCACCCCTTATCACTCAACCTTCCCTTTATACCTGTTCACAATCATGAAAAACACTTTACATTTTTAAAAGTGCACATGACTTAATTGTCATAACCTGTCAGAGGAAAATCATTTGGCCTTATGTTAAAGAACTTTTTGACATGTTTTTACCATTTCTATAAGATTTTAAGCTTTTTGAAGACATGGGACTATTTCTTTCATAGCAGTTTACTCATCTGCACTACTCATTATTCATTACGTATTAAAGGAGTGAAAGCCATCTTGACAGCATTCTAATAGTCTGGTTATCTGTATTTCTTTTCTGGGTAACAGAAGATAAAATTCAGGAAAGGAGGAGTTGAGTTGGCAGAGACCCTGACAAGAGAAGGTTGACATCCTCACAGAGATAAAGAAAAAAGAATAATAAATGAAGCTGATGAAAATGAAAACATAAGTATAAAATAAATATAACATGCAATATAATATAAAATATAAAAATATAAAGACTAGTAGTTTAGGGGTAAATAACCAAATTCTATTTTGGAAAAACTGTATGGACCTTCTACTATGAGCAATAGGCTACATAGGCAATGAGTGTTACAGCAAGTTACAGGAACACATTCTTTTTTGTAAAAGACTATCTTGCCCCATTACAGACCTAGGACACTTTGTTCAACCAAAGTGCAAAACCAAAGTCCATAGTAATGACACCTAGAAAACTAAATCTATGTAGAATGTTAAAATTATAACAATATTTTCTGTTTAGTAAGTCAGATGTGAAATGCTTTCTAAATACACACACACACACACACACACACACACATACTTATATTTAAAAAAATATTTTGCTGTTTATGGAATACAATTTTATTACTGAAAAATAAAGTATGAAACATTTCATTCCCTGATGATGTCATATAAAATATTTGGTCCTGTAGTATATATTTTTTTAAACTAAAGTATTGGAGAACAATAGAAGAAAGAACTGATTAAAGTGGGCTCAATTCCTATACAAATCACTTCCATTCTTTTTTTAAATTTTTTTTTAGGTACACATGGTGTTGTTAAATAAAGAATGCTCTTGATTCATGAAAGTAATATGCATAAAATTACCCTTGCATTTACTCACAAAATAAAGGTTACTGATAAACAAAAATCAATGTTGTCACCCATATTAATATCATAATTGAGAAAAATTTACATGCAAAATATGGACAGTAAACTCCCTCGATAGCCTATGAGATTATTCCAAATGTGGATCTTCCTGGATTTTCATATGGTTCTTCTAGAGATGAAGGAGGCGTAAAACTGAAGTAGTCAGACCAATGGCCATTAATATGGGAAAAATCTGGCACATTCACATTATGGATCTGGAATAAATTTAACACAATTGACTACAGAAGGTAGCGTATGAATAATCCATGTGTTTTGCTAATTCTTCCCTCTCTTGGTTCAACCACATACCTTTAAAGGAGAATCTATCATCACACATGGGAAGACATGCAGGCCTGGATGACATTACTACCCCAGCATAATTGCAAGTTAGTGGCGCGGTTGAGGGCAATTTTATCTGAAGTCAAAATTATTACAAAATATCAGTAATTGACAGTACATACTTAAGAGTAAAGTCATGTCATATGTAACTTTTCAAAAGCATTATATGTTATCTATAACTGACAACAGACAGAGGAATAAGGCCTGGGGAAATGCCATGAACAGAAAACCAATGTGCAGTCCCATATGTGCACTCTTGACGCTTTCGTAGGTTGTGGAGTGGATTACCACTACCTTCCTGGAATGGCGTTAATTAATCATTATTCTTTTTTTGATTCTTCAAAACTCCTTACATTATACTTAGACATTGCTTGTGCATATTCATTTGACTATGGAGAAACGCTCCAATCAAATAATGCAGTTGTTAAAAGGAAAAACGAAGAGATAGTCTCAGTTCTGGCGGTCATGCCCTTCCTACCAGTATTCCCAATTGCCACAGATCCGGGCTTGGCTCTGGTCTGGGCAGCCTCTGGCTCATGCTAGACTTCTTTCCAAAGGCTTTTCCACTTACTTCAGGTGATGCATATGGTGAAGTCATGTGTATATTTGATATTGAGTGAAGAAATGCCCAATGGTGACCCCCGTTAAATATAAAGAAATGTCTTGGATATTTATGACTTTGTTACTTATCTCTTAAATACTCCCATTTTGCTAAATGGTGATTACTGTAGCCCTTTGTTCCCTTTGAATCTGAAATTTTTTAATATAAAAGGCATAACTCCTAAGCGGTCAAGAAAGTTGCCAGACTTCTAAGATTGCCACGCTTAATACGTGAACCTCACTTGGCATGTGAACCAGGAAATAAAATATCGTGTTGTTAACATAAATGTTCTTAGAAAAAGTCAAATCAATATGATAACTAACAGTTTTACTGGTCTGTGACATCTTTAACTTCCCCACTTATTAATTTTCAACTTGACATGATTTATCTTTTCTAATTCTTAATACAGCACTAGAACATATTTAATATCTCATGAAAACAGAAGATTTATAACATATATTTTGAATTTATTGGCTTAATTTTTTTTTAATTCTCAAATCAATTTATTTCAGGCCATTATAATCTGGTTTATGTAGTCTCAGAGGGATAACCTTGATACCCCAATTCTTAAACCAGCCAAGTGAGGTTCAGATATTATTAAGCATGGCTCCACTGAATCTGCAATTACTTGAGGGCCAAATTTGTAGATCTGAGAAGGGCCAGATATCCAAAGTAGCAAAGGAGGCATTTTGAAAAAAATTACTTAGAAAATATCTTTATATTGAAATTGCATATTATTCAGTTTCTCCATTTAGAAAATTAAAAATGGAAATTTATAATTTCATTATTATTACAAGAGTAACCCTAAGCCACTTAAAACCCTAAGACACTTAAAGCACCAGTTTTACCACACACTTAAAAACACCATTTTTTCCCCAACGCGTGATGGTTAGTGTTATATTAGCAAAGATAATCATATTTGTATGGACTTCTTCATGCTCATATAAGTTGGACTAGAGAAACTAAGAGTTATCAACTGAATTAATTTGTGTAAATTCCTTAGCACAATCCCTATACTTTGGAGGTGATCTTCTACTACAGGGTTTTGACTGTGACTTTTAAGAGTACATATTAACTCATGTCAGTAATGATAAAACCTCATTTTAATTTATGGTTAGTGTTTTAAGAAATAATGTTTATTTCAAACTTCTTGTTTCAATTGGAACATTTGCATCACTTTCTGATACAAAAATGATGGTCTTCAGTTCTTAATAAGTCTTGCGGTTTAATTAACCAAATGTATAAAATTAATACAATTTAATGTTTTAGATTAATTATTTAAAGTCATTTAATTACAAAAATAAGGCTTTGCTCTCTGTTTAGTCATTCTAATTTTCTAAAGAAATTTCAGATAACATTTTGTCTGAGAATTCTGCAGTGTTCTTCACTTGCGTGATTAAAAGTGCTTTTTATAATGTTTTTAAGCATAATTTTGTGGAAAAATCTTATTTTTCTTATTCCGTTATGAGCCTACCCTTTTATTCAGATGACCTGAATGGAGTATGTTGACTTCAAAAATATGCAAGTTCTTACCTACTCTCCTCAGCCACATATAGACTTTGCTTTTAAATTTCTCTTTGTGCTTGACATGGTTTTATTTTTTCCTGACTTAAGTCGGGAAATTTCAATATCTTTATTAGTGTCAGCAGCTACTTTCTTTCTTGCTTTTCATGCTCTCTTTGCCCCTCCAACCACCACTAAACAAGTGTCCCCTGCAGCCACAACATACCACACTATTTCTTACAGCTTTTTTTATTTATTTATTTTTCAACTTCTGGTCTAAATAAATCTGAATCTTTCAACTAATTTGCTTCATTCAATTCGCTCTTTTAATGACTCTCAAGGCATGAATCAACAAAGAGGACCTGTAAAAAAGCAGCATTATTTTTCACTAAAATTATGAAGAAATTTAAACAAAAAGTGATCTAGGGGAGATAACTTTATCCAATTTTCTACTTTATCCCAAGATCCACGTTTTCACAGTAAAACTTCTGTTTTATCCGTTAACAACATGAGAAAGGAAAACACAGATGGGAGAACACTGAAGGGGAATTCCTAAATGGGAACAGTTAGCAGCTTTGGAAATGTAGATGTTCAAGAAAAAAAGAAAAAAAATCAAAACTGAATCATGAGATTATAGAAGATTCCAAAAAATGTAATTTAGCTCGGCCTTCAGCAAACTACAGCCTGTGGGCCAAATCCAGGGTCTGTTTTTGTATAGTCTACTTACTAAGCATGGTTTTTACATTGATACATGTTTGAAAGAAATTGAAAAAATCATATTTTATGATGTGAAAATTGACAAATTAAAATTTGTTGCCCATAAATAAAGTTTTATTGGAACACTGCCACACTCTTTCATTTATGTATTGTCTGTGACTGTTTTTATGCTGTAACAGCAGAGTTGAGAAGTTGGGACAGAGACCATATGAGACGCAGCATGTAAAACATTTATTATCTAGCCCTTTGTAGAAAAGTTTGCATCTCCTGATTTAGAACATTCCCCCAAGTTAATTTTCCTAGCTGATCAAATCATTGCTTACTGCATACCAACTCTGGAATTTCAAGTCCAAATAAATCAATGTGTGCTTTGTATTTTCAGATTTTCTTCTTCTTTTTTTTTATTTCAGCATATTATGGGGGTACAAATGTTTAGGTTACATATATTGCCTTTGCCCCACCCAAGTCAGAGCTTCCAGCATGTCCATTCCCCAGACAATGTGCACCGCACCCATTAGGTGTGTATATACCCAACCCCTCCTACCCCTTCCACCTGCCCGACACCTGATGAATGTTACTACTATATGTGCATTTAAGTGCTGGTCAATTAATACCAATTTGATGGTGAGTACATGTGGTGCTTGTTTTTCCATTCTTGGGATACTTCACTTGGTAGAATGGGCTCCAGCTCTATCCAGGTTAACATAAGAGGTGCTAGATCAGATTTTTTTCATTAAAGTTTTTCTTTACAGTAACACAACGTGGGTGAAAATAACCAGTAAGAGCAGTTACCTTGGTCTATTTGTTACTTTAAAAAAATTAAACTGTTTAATTTGTGATAACTATAAACTCATGCAGTTGTAAGAAATAAAACAGAGAATTACTATGTATACTTTATCTTGTATCCAGGGGTAACATCTTGAAAACTATAGTACAATATTATAACCAAGATATTAACATGGACCCAGTCAACATACAAAATATTTCTGTTATCATAAGGAATTCTCATGATGCTCTTTTATAGACCCACCTACTTCCCTCCCACTCCCATCCCTATCTTCATCCCTTAACCACTTATCTATATCTATAATTTTGGTTTCTATCTAATTTTGTCAAGAATGTAGAAATGAAATCACAGAATGTAACCTTTGGGGACAGGCTTTTTTCACACAGCATAATTCTCTTAAAGTCCTCCAGATTGTTGAATTTATCAATAGTTTGTTGTTATTGATGAGTAGTATTCCACGGTATGGATGTTCTACTGTAGTTCATTTAACCACTCATCAGTTGAAGGACATCTGGGTTGTTTCCAGTTTTTGGCTATTTTGAATGAAGCTTCTATAAGCATTCATGTACAGATTTTTGTATGAATGTAAATTTTAATTTTGAGGAAATAAATACCCAAAAGCCAAATTGCTGAGTCATATGGTAAAGTATATGTTTAGTTTTTGAAAGAATCTGTCAAACTGCCAAACTGTTTCCTGACTGGCTGTGCCACTTTACATCCCCATTAGCAATATATGAGTGATCCAATATCCTCACTGACATTTAATGTTGCCACTATTTATTAATGTTATTTTTCATATCTTTTGCCCATTTTGCATTTGGATTGTTCGATTTATTTTTACTGTTAAATTGCGAGATGTCTTTGTATTTTGTAGATACTGGTTCTTTGTTAGATATGTGGTTTGAAAATATTTTCTTCCAATGTATAGTTTGTCTTTCTATCCTCTTCATTGAATTTTTGGGGAGGAAATATAATTTCTCTTCAACCCTCTTAAGTTTGTAGTTGGGGCAGACCTTTGTAACAAAAGACAGATTAACAAGAAAAAACACAAGCAACACTATTAATGCATGCAGTTCACGTCTCACAGGAGAAATCTCAATGAAAGGTAACGCAAAGTAGTGTCTTAGAACTCTGGCATATATGGCATCTCCAGCAAACAGCAACAAATTTTAGAAAAGTGACAAGACAGAGGAAAGCAGTTTTAAGCTTCCAGAGGAGGGAAACTGTGGGAAGGTAAACATATGGGAAAAAACCTAATGGAGTAAGGCTTGTTTGTAGATTCCTCTGGTGCCATCTCTGAGCTGATAAGAGTTGTCTCCAGAAAAGAGAATTTATATCTTTTCTTTAGGTGGGAAAGGGTAAAGATAGAAAGAGTTCTTCCTTAGTTTGCTGCTTCTTAATTGCCTTTAGCTCAAAATTATTTGTGTCAAAGATGCATATTTTGAGGTGACATTCTGGTTTCCTTTGGACTCTTATGAAACAAAAGTGCTTAATTTTGATGAACCAATTTCTCAATTTTTTTTATGAATTGCAATTTTGATGTCAATTCTAGTAATTCTTTGCCTAGTCCAAGATCACAAAGATTTTATTCTGTTATTGTCTAAATGTTTTATAGTTTTATGTTTTATATTTAAGTCTGTGATCCATTTTGAGTTAATTTGTGTTTGAAGTGTGAATCTATGTCAAAGATCTCTTTCTCTCTTTCTCTTGCCTGTGGATGTCCAAATGCTCTGCCATCAGTCCGGGCGCGGTGGCTCACTCCTGTAATCCTAGCTCTCTGGGAGGCCGAGGCGGGCGGATTGTTTGAGCTCAGGAGTTCGAGACCAGCCTGAGCAAGAGCGAGACCCTGCCTCTACTAAAATTAGAAAGAAATTAATCGGACAACTAAAAATATGTAGAAA